>CAWUFW010003060.1:527500-565000 GCA_963921515.1 Calotriton arnoldi | reverse complement strand
ACCTCACTGCCACTCTACCATCTCCTACCTCTCTCTCTACCTCTCCCTCTCTCCACCTCTCTAACTCTCTCTCTCTACCTCTCTCTCTCTACCTCACTACCACTCTACCATCTCCTTATACCTCTCTAACTCTCTACCTCTCTACCTCTCCCTCTACCTCTCTCCCTCTACCTCTCTCCCTCTCCCTCTACCTCTCCCTCTACCTCTCCCTCTACCTCTCTCTCTCTCTACCTCTCCCTCTACCTCTCTCTCTACCTCTCTCTCTCTACCTCTATCTCTCTCTCCCTCTCTCTCTCTACCTCTCCCTCTCTCTCTCTCTCTCTCTCTCTCTCTCTCTCCCTCTCCCTCTCTCCCTCCCTCTCTCTACCTCTCTCTCTACCTCTCTCTCTACCTCTCTCTCTCCCTCTCTCTCCCTCTCTACCTCTCTCTCTCTACCTCTCTCTCTCTACCTCTCTCTCTCTACCTCTCTCCCTACCTCTCTACCATCTCCTTCTACCTCTCTCTCTCTCTCTCTCTACCTCCCTCTCTCTACCTCCCTCTCTACCTCCCTCTCTACCTCTCCCTCTACCTCTACCTCTCCCTCTATCTCTCTCTACCTCTCCCTCTATCTCTCTACCTCTCTCTCTACCTCTCTCTCTACCTCTCCCTCTCTCCACCTCTCTAACTCTCTCTCTACCTCTCTCTCTCTACCTCACTACCACTCTACCATCTCCTTATACCTCTCTAACTCTCTACCTCTCTACCTCCCTCCCTCTCCCTCTACCTCTCCCTCTACCTCTCCCTCTACCTCTCTACCTCACTACCTCTCTAACGCTCTACCTATCTCTCTACCATCTCCTTCTACCTCTCTCACTCTCTACCTATCTCTCTCTCTCTCCCTCTACCATCTCCCTCTACCTCTCCCTCTACCTCTCCCTCTACCTCTCTCCACCTCTCTGCCTCTCTCTCTCTACCTCTCTCTCTCTACCTCTCTACCTCTCTACCATCTCCTTCTACCTCTCTAACTCTCTACCTATCTCTCTCCCTCTACCTCTCCCTCTACCTCTCTATCTCTCTCTCTACCTCTCTACCTCACTACCATCTCCTTCTACCTCTCTAACTCTCTACCTGTCTCTCTCTACCTCTCCCTCTCTCTACCTCTCTCCCTCTCTCTCTCTACCTCTCCCTCCCTCTCTCTCTCTCTCTACCTCTCCCTCCCTCTCTACCTCTCTCACTCTCTACCCCTCTCTCTCTACCTCTCTCTACCTCTCTCTCTCTACCTCACTGCCACTCTACCTCTCCCTCTACCCCTCTAACTCTCTACCTCTCTCTCTACCTCTCCCTCTCTCCACCTCTCTAACTCTCTCTCTCTCTACCTCTCTACCTCTCTCTCTCTACCTCTCTCTCTACCTCACTACCACTCTACCATCTCCTTCTACCTCTCTAACTCTCTACCTGTCTCTCTCTACCTCTCCCTCTACCTCTCTCCCTCTCTCTCTACCTCTCTCTCTACCTCACTGCCACTCTACCTCTCCCTTTACCCCTCTATCTCTCTACCTCTCTCTCTACCTCTCTCTCTACCTCTCTCTCTACCTCACTACCACTCTACCATCTCCTACCTCTCTCTCTACCTCTCCCTCTCTCCACCTCTCTAACTCTCTCTCTCTACCTCTCTCTCTCTACCTCACTACCACTCTACCATCTCCTTATACCTCTCTAACTCTCTACCTCTCCCTCTCCCTCTCTCCCTCCCTCTACCTCTCTCCCTCTCCCTCTCCCTCTACCTCTCCCTCTACCTCTCTCTCTCTCTACCTCTACCTCTCCCTCTACCTCTCTCTCTACCTCTCTCTCTCTACCTCTATCTCTCTCTCCCTCTCTCTCTCTACCTCTCCCTCTCTCTCTCTCTCCCTCTCTCTCTCTCTCCCTCTCCCTCTCTCCCTCCCTCTCTCTACCTCTCTCTCTACCTCTCTCTCTCCCTCTCTCTACCTCTCTCTCTCTACCTCTCTCTCTCTACCTCTCTCCCTACCTCTCTACCATCTCCTTCTACCTCTCTCTCTCTACCTCTCTCTCTCTACCTCCCTCTCTACCTCCCTCTCTACCTCTCCCTCTCCCTCTACCTCTCCCTCTATCTCTCTCTACCTCTCCCTCTATCTCTCTACCTCCCTCTCTACCTCTCTCTCTACCTCTCTCTCTACCTCTCTACCTCTCTCTCTACCTCTCTCTCTACCTCTCTCTCTACCTCACTACCACTCTACCATCTCCTACCTCTCTCTCTACCTCTCCCTCTCTCCACCTCTCTAACTCTCTCTCTCTCTCTCTCTACCTCACTACCACTCTACCATCTCCTTATACCTCTCTAACTCTCTACCTCTCTACCTCTCCCTCTACCTCTCTCCCTCTACCTCTCTCCCTCTACCTCTACCTCTCCCTCTACCTCTCCCTCTACCTCTCTCTCTCTACCTCTCCCTCTACCTCTCTCTCTACCTCTCTCTCTACCTCTCTCTCTACCTCTCTCTCTCTACCTCTACCTCTCCCTCTCCCTCCCTCTCTCTCTCTCCCTCTCTCTCTCTCTCCCTCTCTCTCTCTCTCTCCCTCTCTACCTCTCTCTCTCTACCTCTCTCTCTCTCCCTCTCTCCCTACCTCTCTACCATCTCCTTCTACCTCTCTCTCTACCTCTCTCTCTCTACCTCCCTCTCTACCTCCCTCTCTACCTCTCCCTCTACCTCTACCTCTCCCTCTATCTCCCTCTACCTCTCCCTCTATCTCTCTACCTCCCTCTCTACCTCCCTCTCTACCTCTCTCTCTACCTCTCTCTCTACCTCTCTCTCTACCTCTCTCTCTACCACTCTCTACCTCTCTCTCTACCACTCTCTACCTCTCTCTCTACCACTCTCTACCTCACTCTCTACCTCTCTCTCTACCACTCTCTACCTCTCTCTCTACCACTCTCTACCTCTACCTCTCTACATCTTTCTCTACATCTCTTTCTCTACATCTCTTTCTCTACATCTTTCTCTACATCTCTCTCTACCTCTCTCTACATCTCTCTCTACCTCTCTCTCTACCACTCTCTCTACCTCTCTGTCCACCTCTCTACCTCTGTCCACCTCTCTACCTCTGTCCACCTCTCTACCTCTGTCCACCTCTCTACCTCTGTCCACCTCTGTCCACCTCTCTACCTCTCTCTACCTCTGTCCACCTCTCTACCTCTGTCCACCTCTCTACCTCTGTCCACCTCTCTACCTCTGTCCACCTCTCTACCTCTGTCCACCTCTCTACCTCTGTCCACCTCTCTACCTCTGTCCACCTCTCTACCTCTGTCCACCTCTCTACCTCTGTCCACCTCTCTACCTCTGTCCACCTCTCTACCTCTGTCCACCTCTCTACCTCTGTCCACCTGTCTACCTCTGTCCACCTGTCTACCTCTGTCCACCTGTCCACCTCTGTCCACCTGTCCACCTGTCCACCTCTGTCCACCTCTCTACCTCTCTCTACCTCTGTCTACCTCTGTCCACCTCTGTCCACCTCTCTCCCTCTCTCTACATCTGTCTAGCTCTCTCTCTACCTCTCTCAAATATAGCTACAACGTCTACGTATAATACGGTACACTAAGTGGCAGCCGCAGCCTAAAATCACTTCTTGTCCTTAAAAAAAACCCAATCATTACCATATCCAATATATCTCCCCTTTATGACCTTATAAGTATTTACTTCTGCAGCACAATATCCTTTCGTCAACAACATCAAATGTTGCACAGCTAAACACTTATAAGGTCCCAAAGGCGAGACCTATTGGCTATGCCAATGCTTGTTGAACTCTGTGTCTGGGCAGGTTCCACAACTCAGTGCTTACTTGCATTGTAAAGAATGAGTGCCGGTGCAAAAGCTCTGCTCAGAAGCCCGTCACCAATGCTATTAAAGCACCTTGAAGTATATGAGTTCAGGGTGTGCCCTGCGTACATCCTTTTCTTGTGTTTGAGGTAATAGATTATAATGTTGTCTGTGTATAGGAAGACTCTAGGCCACACACTGGGTGCGCGTGACAACTGACTTGCTTCTTGGTTTGCTAATGGCATTGTTGTTGGGACAAAGGGAATTAAAAATGTTCCAAGTTCATGTTTGAAAATTCTCTCTTAAAAAATGGTTTTTAATGCAGCGGTATCATCTGATGCACTAAGGTGAAACACTTATGCATGTTAAAGAAATGCAGTTTATTCATTTTCTAAGAGACTTCTTCATATGTTTACATGTTTGTTGCATGATGTCATTAAACATGAAGTTGTTCCTAAAGATCCAAGTTGCAGGACATCTTCTGTGCTACTTTTCCTTTACTTCAGTTAACGTGTAAATAAATGCTTGCACGTTAGTTCAACATATTTCTGATAGTGCTCAGTCAAGTATGCAACAGCATAGTGCTGCTGTTCACTGGGGGGGATTGGGGGGCAGTGAGTATCCCTGAACTAGTGTATTGCCTCATGCCTCTTTGCTAGTTGTCACCCCAATGTCACACATTTGAACCGGATCTTACTCGGTTGGGCTCTGGATGTAGATCTAATATACAGTATATTATGACTAAGGTAGCCAGGTTTCCTACCACTCTTAATAATCTTTCACTAACCTACATGACCAGAGTAAATGGAAAAAATCAGTATTATCTGCCCCACATCTATTGCAGCCATCACTCTCTGTAGGGTAGATACAATTTATTATCAAAGGAGTGAAGCATTTCTGATGTTGAGTTGGGTCAGTCGAAATTGTGTGTTACTTGTCGATGTCGTGGCATACACGAGGGCATACATGATGGCCTTATTACAGTCAACATCTGATCGTTGCGATTCACACTTCCCTGACATGTCAGCTTGACTGTATGTTAGTACCAGGGTGCCCCTCGGTAATTATTGGATACAGAGAGGTCAATGTGTGTCCATTCACTGCAATTAATCCATCTCCCTGGATATTTCAGCCACTGGCGCTGACTGTAAATTCCACCCAGAAGTCCTGGGATGCTTTATCCCACCTAGATTTGTCTAAGAAATGTACCACCCTCGCATCGCAAGTCGGAATATTCTGCTAAGCATACAGATTACACATCAACAGGCTTACTCCAGCTACCCAGCCAGACACTCAGCTTTTAAGTATAACTTGCGAAAAACTCTTCCACCCCCAAAGTGGTGCTTCTGTCATGAGTGTCAGCGCTTTCAATTCCGATTTGGTCACCCATTCCAAGATTCTAGACATAAAAGAGCAGGTGTGGCACAGCAAGTTGCAACATCACTGGAGCCAAAAATCTAATATTTTAGAGGCACATTGTAGTGACATCCCGCCAACAAAGCATTTTACTATCAGGGAAGTCACCGAGCCAACCAGGAAGGTGCTGCAGCTGGGAAGAAAAATAAAAGAACTTCATATCAGTAGGTGCATCACCTCATTCATATGTCCATTGCAGCATCTTCAGCCTAGCCCTATGTTGGCGTCTGCACATATCGGAGAGAGCAGCATTCTATCCAGTTCACCAAATACTCATAGCAAAAGCAGACAAAACAAGCATTGGCATAGCCAATAGGTCTCGCCTTCGGGACCTTATAAGTGTTTAGCCATGCAACAGTTGTTGTTGCACCAAGGATATTGTGCTGGATAACTAAACACTTATAAGGTACCAAAGGCGAGACCTATTGGCTATGCCAATGCTTGTTACCCAAATCTTTGACATTTAATGAGGATCAAGCATTAGTCAAAATGGCCTCGAATGGAGACTTTGTTATGCAGAGCATTATCCCCTGAATGTGGTGCAGAACATACTCCCTTCGGTGTGGTGGGAGCTTAACTCCCTTAATGTGGTGCAGAGCATAACCCCATCTGTTTGTTTAACCCCTTCGGTGTGGTTCGGGGCATAACCCCTTCGGTGTGGTTCGGGGCATAACCCCTTCGGTGTGGTTCGGGGCATAACCCCTTCGGTGTGGCTCGGAGTATAACCCCTTCGGTGTGGCTCGGAGTATAACCCCTTCGGTGTGGCTCGGAGTATAACCCCTTCGGTGTGGCTCGGGGCATAACCCCTTCGGCGTGGCTCGGGGCATAAACCCCTTCGGCGTGGCTCGGGGCATAAACCCCTTCGGCGTGGCTCGGGGCATAAACCCCTTCGGCGTGGCTCGGGGCATAACCCCTTCGGGCGTGGCTCGGGGCATAACCCCTTCGGCGTGGCTCGGGGCATAACCCCTTCGGCGTGGCTCGGGGCATAAACCCCTTCGGCGTGGCTCGGGGCATAAATCCCCTTCGGCGTGGCTCGGTGCATAAATCCCCTTCGGCGTGGCTCGGTGCATAAATCCCCTTCGGCGTGGCTCGGTGCATAAATCCCCTTCGGCGTGGCTCGGTGCATAAATCCCCTTCGGCGTGGCTCGGTGCATAAATCCCCTTCGGCGTGGCTCGGTGCATAAATCCCCTTCGGCGTGGCTCGGTGCATAAATCCCCTTCGGCGTGGCTCGGTGCATAAATCCCCTTCGGCGTGGCTCGGTGCATAAATCCCCTTCGGCGTGGCTCGGTGCATAAATCCCCTTCGGCGTGGCTCGGTGCATAAATCCCTTCGGCGTGGCTCGGTGCATAAATCCCCTTCGGCGTGGCTCGGTGCATAAATCCCCTTCGGCGTGGCTCGGTGCATAAATCCCCTTCGGCGTGGCTCGGTGCATAAATCCCCTTCGGCGTGGCTCGGTGCATAAATCCCCTCGGCGTGGCTCGGTGCATAAATCCCCTTCGGCGTGGCTCGGTGCATAAATCCCCTTCGGCGTGGCTCGGTGCATAAATCCCCTTCGGCGTGGCTCGGTGCATAAATCCCCTTCGGCGTGGCTCGGTGCATAAATCCCCTTCGGCGTGGCTCGGTGCATAAATCCCCTTCGGCGTGGCTCGGTGCATAAATCCCCTTCGGCGTGGCTCGGTGCATAAATCCCCTTCGGCGTGGCTCGGTGCATAAATCCCCTTCGGCGTGGCTCGGTGCATAAATCCCCTTCGGCGTGGCTCGGGGCATAAATCCCCTTCGGCGTGGCTCGGGGCATAAACCCCTTCGGCGCATTTCGGAGCATCCCGTTGGTGTGGAGCATAACCCTATTGGTGTGGTATGCAGCTTAACCCCGTCTGGGCAGTGAACAGCATAACCCTTCCACCAGATGCATTCACCAGCAGACTTAGCTTGGTTAGTTTTCTCAGGTTCTCCTTTCTCGGCTGCCTAAGTGGAGGCTGCAGCAGAGAAGATATTTGGTGGCTGTTGCCTTTGTGCAGTATTCCCTTAGCTCTTCCATATAACCTTCCAGGTGGTTGTCACCTTGTCTCCCCTCCTTGCTGCCATGCTTCTGTTCTACTTTCACTTTCCCTATGTGAACCTTGAACATTGGAAATGTGAGTGGCCGCTGGGACAGTATTTCTTTAAAAAATGGTCTGAGATCCCACAGCAGGGGTTCTGTTACATAAGGTGGCCTTATCCATTTAGTAAACTTTCTCAGAAAGAAAAGGCCAAGACCACCCCTGTATTCACCCTCCTCTGGGATGGAAGATGTTTTGTTTTCCCATCTGTTGCTTTTGTCTGCCATAGTTAGTCCCCGAAAGAAAGGGTTTATTATCTGAAACATAAAAAAGAAACATGATGCTCTTCGGCTCTTTCCGAAGCTGCTACCGAAGCTCTCTGCCTGAGGCTGTTGGAAGACACCGCGTCTCCGCTTCAAAAAAACAAAAAACTGTGATGATTTCTCAGGGCGCAAACCATGCAGGCATCTTTTAGAGAAAATTGTACCACTTTGTCAAAAGATTGGTGAAAGTGACAACCTCTTCAAGATGCTGTTTGAGTGTCACGTAGCTGTGCCTTAATTGCTTCGATCGCCTGCACCTATGACTAATTCTCAATTAGGTGACAAATGTAAATGAGAAACTGAAGCCACAATCGTGTTTGCTGCATCCTTGGGACGTTGCATGAGCCCCGTCTGCATCTTCCAAGGCTATTATGGTAAGGATGCAGACAGTCCGGAGACAGGTAACCAAAACAGCGTTTGTTTAATCCAGGTCTACACACAGACTTGAATGTTTAAATGTGCATTGCGTGCAGGAAAAGGAGCATTAAAGGGTGATAGAATACACATAGTTCCGCTTACACCAACAGAGAGATAGTGGTAAGACCTAACTCTAACAACAGAGTGTTAACCTGCCTCCTTCGACAGAGCGTGGTGGGACCTGCTTCCACCAACAAAGAGCGTGGTGGGACCTGCCTCCACCAACTGAGAGAGCAAGTGGTGGGACCTGCCTCCACCAACTGAGAGAGCAAGTGGTGGGACCTGCCTCCCCCAACAGAGAGCAAGTGGTGGGACCTGCCTCCCCCAACAGAGAGCAAGTGGTGGGACCTGCCTCCCCCAACAGAGAGCAAGTGGTGGGACCTGCCTCCCCCAACAGAGAGCAAGTGGTGGGACCTGCCTCCCCCCAACAGAGAGCAAGTGGTGGGACCTGCCTCCCCCCAACAGAGAGCAAGTGGTGGGACCTGCCTCCCCCCAACAGAGAGCAAGTGGTGGGACCTGCCTCCCCCAACAGAGAGCAAGTGGTGGGACCTGCCTCCCCCAACAGAGAGCAAGTGGTGGGACCTGCCTCCCCCAACAGAGAGCAAGTGGTGGGACCTGCCTCCCCCAACAGAGAGCAAGTGGTGGGACCTGCCTCCCCCAACAGAGAGCAAGTGGTGGGACCTGCCTCCCCCCCAACAGAGAGCAAGTGGTGGGACCTGCCTCCCCCCCCAACAGAGAGCAAGTGGTGGGACCTGCCTCCCCCCCAACAGAGAGCAAGTGGTGGGACCTGCCTCCCCCCCAACAGAGAGCAAGTGGTGGGACCTGCCTCCCCCCAACAGAGAGCAAGTGGTGGGACCTGCCTCCCCCCCCAACAGAGAGCAAGTGGTGGGACCTGCCTCCCCCCCCAACAGAGAGCAAGTGGTGGGACCTGCCTCCCCCAACTGAGAGAGTGTGGTGGGACCTGCCTCCACCAACTGAGAGAGCAAGTGGAGGGACCCGCCTCCCCCAACAGAGCGCAAGCGGCGGGACCCGCCTCCACCAACAGAGCGCAAGCGGCGGGACCCGCCTCCACCAACAGAGCGCAAGCGGCGGGACCCGCCTCCACCAACAGAGCGCAAGCGGCGGGACCCGCCTCCACCAACAGAGCTCAAGCGGCGGGACCCGCCTCCACCAACAGAGCTCAAGCGGCGGGACCCGCCTCCACCAACAGAGCGCAAGCGGCGGGACCCGCCTCCACCAACAGAGCGCAAGCGGCGGGACCCGCCTCCACCAACCGAGCGCAAGCGGCGGGACCCGCCTCCACCAACCGAGCGCAAGCGGCGGGACCCGCCTCCACCAACCGAGCGCAAGCGGCGGGACCCGCCTCCACCAACCGAGCGCAAGCGGCGGGACCCGCCTCCACCAACCGAGAGCAAGCGGCGGGACCCGCCTCCACCAACCGAGAGCAAGCGGCGGGACCCGCCTCCACCAACCGAGAGCAAGCGGCGGGGACCCGCCTCCACCAACCGAGAGCAAGCGGCGGGGACCCGCCTCCACCAACCGAGAGCAAGCGGCGGGGACCCGCCTCCACCAACAAAGGGAGTATAGTGTTAGAATTCCCTCCAGCCGGGGGAGACAAGAGATATATATATATATATATATATATATATATATACACACATATACACACATATACACACATATACACACATATATATCCACTGACGGAGAAAGTGGTAGGAATTGTTGCCTCCTACAGACGTGAGTGGTAGGATCAGAAAAAGAGTGAAATGCTGAGCCCTGCTTGTGGCCAGAGAGAGGGCAGTGTTGGGACCATCATCCACCTACACAGTAGAAGTAGTCCCTCCACCCTCAGAGACGTAGGAGGATCCCCCTCCACCTGTAGAGAGAAGAGTGATTGACCTGGGGAGAGAGAGAGAGAGAGAGAGCGAGAAACCCCCCCACCCCCCCCAAAAAAAAAAAAAACCGGGAACCCTCCTCTAGCAGTGTAGGCCTGGTAGCACCAGGCTGGCCACAGAGAGAGCCACAGGAAAGACCGGCTGCGGGCATGCATAGCCCCTGGCAGTACCAATCTGGGAGGGGGAGAGAGTAGGAGGAAAAGTAAGGCTGAGGTCGGGGCGTGTAGTAGAGATGGCTCAAAGGTCAGCTTGGCATCGAGCAGACATTGGGCGGGGGGGGGGGCTCCTGTTCAATGGATCCGCATAGTCCGGTAATCGACACAGCGCAGAGTGGGCCAGAGGGATCGAGGTGAGTGATCATAACCATGTCTATGGGAGATCCCGCAGTGATGTCATGCAGAGGTCACTCAGTGATTTCCTGCAGAGGTTCCTCGACCCTCATGACCCAAAGATGGAGGCGCTGGAGGGAGGCTGAAACAGAACCAGAATTCCAAGACCAGGGGGACTAAAATCGGTGAGAGGATCTGAAGGAAGCTGAACATGCAGAACATCCAGAACATCCCATAACATCCCATAACATTGAATGCAATGTTTATGTAGCGCACACACCAGGCCTAACTCACTTTGGGCACTAGCCATACTCTTCAGTTTTTACGAAGAGCTCATTCTAGCTGCATGCTGGCGGGTGAAGCCTGGCTTGTGGCTGTAGAAAGAGAGGCAGTAAACCTCAAAGTATAGAAGCGTTAGTGCCTCTCGGGCACATCACATGGGAGTTTCATGCAGACTATGAAAGCTTGCCAAATTTATAACGTGTTTACCACGATGCATGGCGAATCTTGGCAGGGTTAAAGCGACAGGGGAGGGACACATTTTGACAGGACGCTGGCCACCGATTCATGCCGCATTGTGACAGGACACTGGCCACAGATTCATGCCGCATTGTGACAGGACGCTGGCCACAGATTCATGCCGCCGATTCATGCCGCATTGTGACAGGACGCTGGCCACCGATTCATGCCGCATTGTGACAGGACGCTGGCCACCGATTCATGCTGCATTGTGACAGGAAGCTGGCCACAGATTCATGCGGATTCATGCCACATTGTGACAGGACACTGGCCACCGATTCATGCCACATTGTGACAGGACGCTGGCCACCTATTCATGCCGCATTGTGACGGGACGCTGGCCACAGATTCATGCCGCATTGTGACAGGGCGCTGGCCACAGATTCATGCCGCATTGTGACAGGACGCTGGCCACAGATTCATGCCGCATTGTGACAGGACGCTGGCCGCAGATTCATGCCGATTCATGCCGTATTGTGACAGGACGCTGGCCACCAATTCATGCCGCATTGTGGCAGGACACTGGCCACAGATTCATGCCGATTTATGCCGCATTGTGACAGGACGCTGGCCACAGATTCATGCCGCATTGTGACAGGACACTGGCCACCGATTCATGCCGCATTGTGACAGGACGCTGGCCACCGATTCATGCCGCATTGTGACAGGACGCTGGCCACCGATTCATGCCGCATTGTGACAGGACACTGGCCACCGATTCATGACGCATTGTGACAGGACGCGGGCCACAGATTCATGACGATTCATGCCGCATTGTGACAGGACACTGGCCACCGATTCATGCCGCATTGTGACAGGACGCTGGCCACAGATTCATGCCGATTCATGCCGCATTGTGATAAGACGCTGGTCACCGATTCATGCCGCATTTTGACAGTATGCTGGCCACAGATTCATGCCGCATTGTGACAGGACACTGGCCACAGATTCATGCCGCGTTCTGACAGGACGCTGGCCACAGATTCATGCCACATTTCGACAGGACACTGGCGCCAGAGCCTTGCCAGGTCTTAGCTGTTTTTAGCAGCCCAACCAGCATTGTAACGCAGCCCTGAAGAGGACGCGTGTTTTAACCTTGTAAATAACGTTACCGCTGCCATTTCGCTACACTTTTTGTTTTTTAATCCTAGCACCTGTCACATCCTTTGCAGTGACAGGATCTCTTTGAAATGCAAACTTTAACTTTGGCGTTCTCGACTGCCCCTCACATCCTGCACTAGGAGGGTTAGTTTCTCTGAGCCCTTGAGAGGAGAAACCTTTAAATGCAATGAATGCTTTTGCTATAATTTCATCGTTTGTGCATTAGTTGTGTGGGACGTGTGAACGCACGAGCGTCACACATGCTTTCGGCCTGCAGACATGCACAGGATGCAGTGTGCGTCCATGCAATGCGTTGTGCAGTCATTATTTCTGTTTTCTCCTCACATGTAGTAAGTGTTTTCAATATAAACAAACAGTTTCTAATATGGCTAAGTAGCGCCACAACCTCCCTCTCCCCAACTCTCACGGTACTCCTTTTTCGGCCTTGCCTGCAGACTGCTTTTGGCTGTTTGTTGTGAAAGACATCGTGAACACTACCAGTTATTACAGTGGGCTTTGGGCCAGCCCATTCCTTACTATTGGCTGGCTTTTACTTGCTTCTTGTTCAATGGTTTCCTTCCGCTTCTGTTTGTCCCTCCCCTGGAGCGTAGCTTCTTCTGTATCGTTTTTTGATTGGATGACTTGTATCCTTCCTCTGCTTACTTTCAGGGAACTATTTTTTAGGTCTCGCCCTGAAAGCCAGCGCTTCAGCGCTGGCTCTGGGCGAGACATTTTGTAGTGGGCTTGCAGAAATGCGACCACAACTTTTGGCTGGCCTAGAGCATGCGAGTACGCGCACAGTAACGCGCTTTCCTCGCATCGCTCCAGGCGCCATGTGGCTTTCACCTCACTTGCTCGAGGCGCCATCTGGCTTTCATCAAAGAATTCTACGGCTGAACAAGCAGGAGGGGCCGGACAAGGACACATTGGCTTTTTTTGTTTAATTTAAAGTTTATTCAATTCTACGGCTGAGCAAGCAGGAGGGGCCGGACAAGGACACATTGGCTTTTTTTGTTTAATTTAAAGTTTATTCTTACTCATTCTTTGACTTTTTTTTTTTTTAAAGTTCATTCTCTGTGAAGGCAACATTGGCTATTTTTTTTCGGCATTTAGTTCTTCAGTCTCTCTTGACCCTCCCCCCCCCCCCACTTTTTTACACACTTTCTGTCTTTCACTATTTCCACACTCTCTCATTCTCTCTTCACCACAGCATCTCACAGCACCACTCAGCACCACCACTCAGCACCACCACACCACCACTCAGCACCACCACACCACCACTCAGCACCACCACAGCATCACTCAGCAACACCACAGCATCACCACAGCATCACTCAGCAACACCACAGCACCACTCCGCACCAGCACAGCACCACTCCGCACCACCACAGCATCACTCAGCATCTACACAGCATCACTCAGCACCACCTCAGCACCACCCCAGCATCACTCAGCACCAGCACAGCACCACCACACCACCACTCAGCACCACCACACCACCACTCAGCACCACCACACCACCACTCAGCACCACCACACCACCACTCAGCACCACCACACCACCACTCAGCATCTACACAGCAGCACTTAGCACCACCACAGCATCACTCCGCTCCACCACAGCATTACTCAGCACCACCACACAGCACCACAACAGCATCACTCAGCACCACCACAGCATCACTCGGCACCACCACAGCGTCACTTAACACCACCACAGCGTCACTTAACACCACCACTGCATCACTCAGCACCACCACAGCATCTCTCAGCACCACCACAGTACCATCACAGCATCACTCAGCAGCACCACCCCAGCATCACTCAGCACCAACACAGCACCACCACAGCATCACTCAGCAACACCACAGCATCACTCAGCAACACCACAGCATCACTCGGCAACACCACAGCATCACTCGGCAACACCACAGCATCACTCGGCAACACCACAGCATCACTCAGCACCACCACAGCCCCACTCGGCACCACCACACCGTCACTCGGCACCACCGCAGCGTCACTCGGCACCACCGCAGCGTCACTCGGCACCACCACAGCGTCACTCGGCACCACCACAGTTTCACTCGGCACCACCAGAGCGTCACTCGGCACCACCACAGCGTCACTCGGCATCACCACAGCGTCACTCGGCATCACCACAGCGTCACTTAACACCACCACAGCGTCACTCGGCATCACCACAGCGTCACTTAACACCACCACAGCGTCACTTAACACCACCACAGCGTCACTTAACACCACCACAGCGTCACTTAACACCACCACAGCGTCACTTAACACCACCACAGCACCTCCCCAGCATCACTCAGCACCAGCACAGTACCACCACAGCATCACTCAGCACCACCACAGCACCACTAAGCACCCACACAGCATTACTCAGCACCACCACACCACCACTCAGCACCACCACAGCATCACTCGGCACCACCACAGCATCACTCGGCACCACCACAGCGTCACTCGGCACCACCACAGCGTCACTCGGCACCACCACAGCGTCACTCGGCACCACCACAGCGTCACTCGGCACTACCACAGCACCTCCCCAGCATCACTCAGCACCTCCCCAGCATCACTCAGCACCAGCACAGTACCACCACAGCATCACCACAGCATCACTCAGCACCACCACAGCACCACTCAGCACCACCACAGCACCACTAAGCACTACCACAGCATTACTCAGTACCACCACTCAGCACCACCACAGCGTCACTCGGCACCACCACAGCGTCACTCGGCACCACCACAGCGTCACTCGGCACCACCACAGCGTCACTCGGCACCACCACAGCACCTCCCCAGCATCACTCAGCACCAGCACAGTACCACCACAGCACCAGCACAGTACCACCACAGCATCACTCAGCACCACCACAGCACCACCACAGCATCACTCAGCACCACTACAGCATCACTCAGCACCACCACAGCATCACTCAGCACTACCACAGCATCACTCAGCACCACCACAGCATCACTCAGCACCACCACAGCATCACTCAGCACCACCACAGCACCACTCAGCACCACTCAGCACCACTCAGCATCACCCAGCATCACTCAGCACCACCACAGCACCACTCAGCACCACCGCAGCACCACTCAGCACCACTCGGCACCACCACAGCGCCACTCGGCACCACCACAGCGTCACTCGGCACCACCACAGCGTCACTCGGCACCACCACAGCGTCACTCGGCACCACCACAGCGTCACTCGGCACCACCACAGCGTCACTCGGCACCACCACAGCACCTCCCCAGCATCACTCAGCACCAGCACAGTACCACCACAGCACCAGCACAGTACCACCACAGCATCACTCAGCACCACCACAGCACCACCACAGCATCACTCAGCACCACCACAGCATCACTCAGCACCACCACAGCATCACTCAGCACCACCACAGCATCACTCAGCACCACCACAGCATCACTCAGCACCACCACAGCATCACTCAGCACCACCACAGCATCACTCAGCACCACCACAGCATCACTCAGCACCACTCAGCACCACTCAGCATCACCCAGCATCACTCAGCACCACCACAGCACCACTCAGCACCACCACAGCACCACCGCAGCACCACTCAGCACCACCGCAGCACCACCGCAGCACCACCGCAGCACCACTGCAGCACCACTGCAGCACCACCGCAGCACCACTGCAGCATCACTCAGCACCACTCAGCACCACCGCAGCACCACCGCAGCACCACCGCAGCACCACCGCAGCACCACCGCAGCACCACCGCAGCACCACCGCAGCACCACCGCAGCACCACCGCAGCACCACCGCAGCACCACTCGGCACCACCACAGCATCACTCAGCACAACCACAACAGTATCACTCAGCATCGCCTTTGCACTAGTACACCACCACATCATCATCACTCAGCAAGACCTAAGTATCATTTAGCATCACCTCCGCATCGTCTCAGCACCAGTCACCACCACCACCACTACCACTACCACTACCACCACCACCTCAACATCACTCAACACCACCTCAGCCTGCTCTCGGTATCTGCCATCTGTTGATTCTCCCCTAGCGTCTGGCCACTGCTAGTGTTATAATACAGGTACTAGTTCTTAACCTTCAACCTCCAATTGTTTTTTTAAAGTTCATTCTCTGTGAAGGCAACATTGGCTATTTTTTTTCGGCATTTAGTTCTTCAGTCTCTCTTGACCCCCCCCCACTTTTTTACACACTTTCTGTCTTTCACTATTTCCACACTCTCTCATTCTCTCTTCACCACAGCATCTCACAGCACCACTCAGCACCACCACTCAGCACCACCACACCACCACTCAGCACCACCACACCACCACTCAGCACCACCACAGCATCACTCAGCAACACCACAGCATCACTCAGCAACACCACAGCATCACCACAGCATCACTCAGCAACACCACAGCACCACTCCGCACCACCACAGCACCACTCCGCACCACCACAGCATCACTCAGCATCTACACAGCATCACTCAGCACCACCTCAGCACCACCTCAGCACCACCCCAGCATCACTCAGCACCAGCACAGCACCACCACACCACCACTCAGCACCACCACACCACCACTCAGCACCACCACACCACCACTCAGCACCACCACACCACCACTCAGCATCTACACAGCAGCACTTAGCACCACCACAGCATCACTCCGCTCCACCACAGCATTACTCAGCACCACCACACAGCACCACAACAGCATCACTCAGCACCACCACAGCATCACTCGGCACCACCACAGCGTCACTTAACACCACCACAGCGTCACTTAACACCACCACTGCATCACTCAGCACCACCACAGCATCTCTCAGCACCACCACAGTACCATCACAGCATCACTCAGCAGCACCACCCCAGCATCACTCAGCACCAACACAGCACCACCACAGCATCACTCAGCAACACCACAGCATCACTCAGCAACACCACAGCATCACTCGGCAACACCACAGCATCACTCGGCAACACCACAGCGTCACTCGGCACCACCACAGCGTCACTCGGCACCACCAGAGCGTCACTCGGCACCACCAGAGCGTCACTCGGCACCACCAGAGCGTCACTCGGCACCACCAGAGCGTCACTCGGCACCACCAGAGCGTCACTCGGCACCACCACAGCACCACCCCAGCTTTTACTCAGCACCAGCACAGCACCACCACACCACTCAGCACCACCACAGCATCACTCAGCATCTCCACAGCAGCACTTAGCACCACCACAGCACCACCACAGCATCACTCAGCACCACCACAGCATCACTCAGCACCACCACAGCATCACTCAGCACCACCACAGCATCACTCAGCACCACCACAGCATCACTCAGCACCACCACAGCATCACTCAGCACCACCACAGCATCACTCAGCACCACCACAGCATCACTCAGCACCACCACTCGGCACCACCACACCCCCACTCGGCACCACCGCACCGTCACTCGGCACCACCGCAGCGTCACTCGGCACCACCGCAGCGTCACTCGGCACCACCACAGCGTCACTCGGCACCACCACAGCGTCACTCGGCACCACCACAGCGTCACTCGGCATCACCACAGCGTCACTCGGCATCACCACAGCGTCACTTAACACCACCACAGCGTCACTTAACACCACCACAGCGTCACTTAACACCACCACAGCGTCACTTAACACCACCACAGCGTCACTCAGCACCACCACAGCGTCACTCAGCACCACCACAGCACCTCCCCAGCATCACTCAGCACCAGCACAGTACCACCACAGCATCACTCAGCACCACCACAGCACCACTAAGCACCCACACAGCATTACTCAGCACCACCACACCACCACTCAGCACCACCACAGCATCACTCGGCACCACCACAGCGTCACTCGGCACCACCACAGCGTCACTCGGCACCACCACAGCGTCACTCGGCACCACCACAGCGTCACTCGGCACCACCACAGCGTCACTCGGCACTACCACAGCACCTCCCCAGCATCACTCAGCACCTCCCCAGCATCACTCAGCACCAGCACAGTACCACCACAGCATCACTCAGCACCACCACAGCATCACTCAGCACCACCACAGCATCACTCAGCACCACCACAGCACCACTCAGCACCACCACAGCATCACTCAGCACCACCACAGCACCACTCAGCACCACCACAGCACCACTAAGCACTACCACAGCATTACTCAGTACCACCACTCAGCACCACCACAGCGTCACTCGGCACCACCACAGCGTCACTCGGCACCACCACAGCGTCACTCGGCACCACCACAGCGTCACTCGGCACCACCACAGCGTCACTCGGCACCACCACAGCGTCACTCGGCACCACCACAGCGTCACTCGGCACCACCACAGCACCTCCCCAGCATCACTCAGCACCAGCACAGTACCACCACAGCACCAGCACAGTACCACCACAGCATCACTCAGCACCACCACAGCATCACTCAGCACCACCACAGCACCACCACAGCATCACTCAGCACCACCACAGCATCACTCAGCACCACCACAGCATCACTCAGCACCACCACAGCATCACTCAGCACCACCACAGCATCACTCAGCACCACCACAGCACCACTCAGCACCACTCAGCACCACTCAGCATCACCCAGCATCACTCAGCACCACCACAGCACCACCGCAGCACCACTCAGCACCACCGCAGCACCACCGCAGCACCACCGCAGCACCACCGCAGCACCACCGCAGCACCACCGCAGCACCACTGCAGCATCACTCAGCACCACTCAGCACCACCGCAGCATCACCGCAGCACCACCGCAGCACCACCGCAGCACCACTCGGCACCACCACAGCATCACTCAGCACAACCACAACAGTATCACTCAGCATCGCCTTTGCACTAGTACACCACCACATCATCATCACTCAGCAAGACCTAAGTATCATTTTGCATCACCTCCGCATCGTCTCAGCACCAGTCACCACCACCACCACCACCACTACCACTACCACTACCACCACCACCTCAACATCACTCAACACCACCTCAGCCTGCTCTCGGTATCTGCCATCTGTTGATTCTCCCCTAGCGTCTGGCCACTGCTAGTGTTATAATACAGGTACTAGTTCTTAACCTTCAACCTCCAATTGTTTATGCCCCCTCAAAAAAAACTTTAACAAACAACCATTGGAATAGGCAAAAACAAGTTGCCAGCATTGCAAGAACAAAAGAAAATGAGAATTGTTTTTATTGTACATACATTTTTTAATATGGTCGTTCAGTTGGACATAATGCCTTTTTGGTCATATATAAGGTAACAAAAATGCTTCTGGCACTTTTTTATTACAACTTTTCATCATGCTGCACAGCAGCCACACTTCTCTACAGCACAGCTTAAACACATTGGCAAAGTCAATAGCTCTGCCTAAACACTTATAAGGCCCCAAAGGCGAGACCTATTGGCTATGCCAATGCTTGTTTCTTTTGTTTTTAGCACTTCTTGAAAGTTTTTTTTTTGTCTCCGTCGTGTGCTGCTTGTACCCCTGAGATCCCGAACCCTGCACTCTCCTTGTTGCTCCCTCATATCCTCATCTCTCCCAATCCAGCTTTTTTTAATGTAGTTTTTAATTTGCCCCGCCCCAGCTACTCTGTTGCCCCCGCCTTGCCCTTACAGCTTAATGGGGTTCCCTTCCTTTCGCCCGCTCTACCTTTCCTTCCCAGATGCTATTCGCGGCATTCCTTTTTTCACTTTTTTTTTCTTTTAGAGCCCTGCAGCTGCAATTTGCTGCTGGGTCACACCTTTCTTAAAACATGTTTTTATGCACGTTTTATTACTTTTATTATTTTCTGCTCCAAGATTGGACTCTGCCGCTTAGAATAGTAAATGTAAAAAGAAAAGAAATGGTAGCTACATCGATTCGTATGTGCACGTGTATGTCATCATACTGGCCACTGTAGAGGCGTCACGCTTGGGTTTTTTCCCGCCAATGCTAAAAAGCATTGATAATGCCAATAGGTCTGCATTAATACCAAAAAGCAAGACCTGTTGGCTTTGCCAATGCTTTTTGAGGGCTGTGACTCCTTTTTTTTTTTTTTTTTTTTTTAATCTTTATCAGAGTTTTAGCCAGAACAAAAGAGAGAAAGCAGAAAGGAAGAGAAAGCAGGGAAAACAGTGACAATAGATCAAAGCAGGGATGAAAAAGTCCTCCTGCAAGAGGGAAATGAAGAAACGGGAAGTGTAGGGTGGTCGAAGAAAGCGTCAAGAGGGGGATATCACAGTTGGGTAGCCTTGGTCTTTTGCAACACCGCATCCATAAGCTACCAAGAAAAGCGCAGAGACCCTACACTTTGTTTTATCTCCTCAGAGGACGTTTTCAGCAGCACAAAGTGATTGGTGACCGTGCAGGGAGTTTCAGTGCTGTGCTGTGGGGTAAATAGAAGTTTTTCCTGCTGGAACGCTCCTCATAATGCTGAACGAAGGTGTTTTGGGGCCTTCCATATTAATTTGGAGCCTTGAGGCTCCTGCCTTACCTGTATGGATTATTACACTTAGGGTAATTACATGCACGGGCAACAGCAGCACACGCCGGTACATTTTTAGAGCCGTGCGGTAGGGCATCAGTAGGATAGGAATCCGTCTTACCATCCAAGCGTAAGATGACTATGTTGGTAAACACCTCTAAAAGTATTTACTGCAAATAACAAAACTCCCAGACTTAAGATAAACTACCCATAAGTAGGAGATTTACTAATGGGATAAACATGAAAGAACACTAGTGGGAAAAAAGGAGGCTTATCATCCATGTGTAACAAATATCAGAATATGCATGCTTGTGAAACCATGTGAAATATCAAAAAATCCATCCTTGGAAGAAATGAAGCTTAAGTAATGTACATTTGATGGGGCGTGGCTTGGAGGCTGGAGATGGTGGACGCGTGAGCCGAGAGCTCCACGCCAACCAGCCAGCCAATTTATCCTGACTTAACGGAGACAGCGGGGGCCCGGGGGCACCCTGGTGAGACCTGACCCGCCCGGGGGTTGCAGACGATCGGCCTGACGGGTCGGGAGCCCGGGAGGAGCCGGGGGGAGCAGTGATCGGGAGGTGTGCGCGAGACCGGAGCGCACGCAAGATGGCGGCTTGATCCGGGAGAGAAGCGCCTTGCAGAGCGGACCCAGGAGCTGTGGAGTGCTTCGGGACGATAGGCAGACGGAGGATCTGCGACCGGGAGAGCAGAACCGCAAGTATCAGCGGACTGCGGCGTGGGAGCCTAGCGGGCGCCGCAGGGAAGTGCTGACGCGGCCGGAGCCCGGACCGCGAGTATCCGGCGGCAGGAAGCGTAAGCGGAGGCCACAGAAGGTAGACGCTTCATCGCCTGCAATCGCAAGCAGTGGTGGAAAGAGATGTGAGACGCAGGTGCGGGTTGAGATCGGGGCAGTGAGGCTGAGCCCTTGCAGGATTGCCCAGGTCAGGACGCTCTGCGGCCGGCAGAGAGGCCTGGGGGAGGGGCGGCCCATAAACTCTGAAATGGGCCCACAGAAAGAAAGTCAGGATATGGCCAGAGACACGGTGGGCATAGAACACTGGTGAAAAGGGATCTGGCCCCCATTGGGAGAAAGTGTGGGCAACTCGCGGACCCCACCTGGATGGGCTGCCGGTACCGGAGTATGGAGTGTGAATTTTGGTGGACACAGAGGAGGAGGCCGGGGAAGGGGGAGAATTAAACGCCTGACTCTGCAGAGGAGTGAATGGGAGGGTCGTGAGTCAGTGAGCTGTGATAGTGGCTGACGGTGGTGCCCCAGAACACGCATACAGGGCTGAACGCTCTGTGGTCGGCAGAGAGGCCATGGGGAAGAGCGGCCTACGGACCCGGGAGCAGGTATAAGGGAAGAACACGACCAGGAGTGGGCCAGGGATAGTACCATATCCAGAAAGGGAGCCGTACCCCATACGGATGGTGGGGAGGATTCCCGTGAGAAGGTACAAGGTGGGGGCATAACAAACATTGCGGACAGTTGGCACGCCCTACCGGGCCCGAGTGGGAGAAAGAGGTCTGACTGAGGGCCCAAAAATCGCAGGCGTGCAACGGCTCTGGGCCGGAGACCTGAGTGATTGGAGGAGAGCGACGGACCAGGGAACTGGTGCAAAGGAGGGCCTGGCTCCCCTGGGGAAACGATCAGGGGGAGTAGAAACACACGTAACAGACAACGAGGAGTGAGATCACAAGAAGTGTTGTGACATTCAAACTCCTGAAGAGGCCAGGTGCCTGTCTCTGATAGCCCAGAGGGGAGACAGGTTAGAATCTCTGACGGACAACGATCCCCCTGCAAAATGGGAAAGCCTAGAGGGAAACGGATGGGACACTCCCTGGAGCACGAGGACTCAGCACAAGACCTACCACAGAAGGAGCCAGGAAGTGAACCTTCCGACAACCCAGTTCAACAGCAATTGTCAAAAATATTGGAGGCCATTGCAGATACTAAGGCAACACTCCACCAGGACATAAGCACAGTAGCAGTGGGCCTGGGCTTGCTGAGAGCTGAGCATGCCAAGCTGGCGGACAGAGTAAAGCTGATCGAAAACTCCCTGGCGGACATGGCGCCGGCGCAGCAAGCACTGACACTCCAAATGGGGGACTTAAATAGCAGAGTCAGCACTCTGGAGAGGAGAGTAGAAGATGCAGAAGGGCGGAACAGAAGGAACAGTGTGAGGGTCTTGGGATTGCCTGAGAAAGTGGAAGGAGACAATATGATTCAATTCCTGGAGGGTTGGCTCCGTGACGTGGTGGCCCCCGAGGGCTTGTCACCCTTCTACACGTTGGAAAGAGCGCACCGAGTCCCAGCAAGACCCCCGTCCCCGGGAAGGCCTCCGCGGCCCGTGGTGGCCAGACTTCTCCACTTCAAGGATAGAGACTTTCTGCTGCAGAAGGCCCGCTCTGGAGGGCCATATCTGGTCGAAAACAGTAAAGTGTCCCTTTTCCCGGATTACACCTTGGAGGTTCAGAGGCGGCGTGCTTCCTTTTTGGAAGTTAAAAGAGGGTTAAGGGATGAAGGGATCCAGTACTCACTGATGTTCCCAGCCCGGCTGCGAGTTATGTTGGATGGGAAAACACATTTCTGTGAGGATCCAAAGGCAGCATGGGACTGGATTGAGACTTACAGAACCGAAAGACAGCCGGACGCGCAGAAGGTAGAAACATTGCCCAGGGACCGAGAACTGGGGAAGAGGCTCAGGAGACGACAGGGGCGGGGAACCCCCAAGAAACCAAGCCTCTCGCAAACGGAGAAGGAGAGGGTTGAGGCGCTGAAGGCAGTGACGGATATGATGCAAAGCAGATCGTCGACAGAGAAGGGGTCAGGCTCCAGGAGGGGATCTGATGGGTCGGACTCGTCCCGTACTAGTAGTCTTAAATTACCGGTGGTGACCCCGAACACTGCAGATGAGATTATTTAGTAGGCTGGCAGGAGCCTCCCTCTCCTCCTGCTGTCTCTCCCGTTTTTCCCTTTGTGGGGTCGGGGCCCGGGAGGGGTCGGGGGGCTGGCTGGGTGGGCCCCTGGGTCCGAGCTATTTCGGCCTTCCAGGGCTGAGGCGCCAAGGGGGAATCTCCTTATTGTATACCGATTGCCTGTGAGGTCTGCCACGCTCCCCTTTAGGTCCTTACATTACTGGTTTGGGACCTTTACTTGCTGATGCAGTCCTATCTGCTGTTTGGGCGGATGGCCATTGCCAGACCGTTCTGGGGTCGGGGAGTTGTCCTATGACGATGTTTTGTTGTTCTTTTCGTGTGTTGTAAGTGCAGAGGGAGGTGGGTTACTAAGGCAGGGGAAACTACTGAGCCGCAGAGTAGTAGGGATCGACGAGGGTGGGAGAACCAATCAAGATGCCATCCACACAACGTGGAACATTAGAGGGATGGGAACTGACACAAGGTGTATGCAAACTTAAGGAGGAGAGATGTCCATATAGCCCTCTTGCAAGAGACCCACCTGATTCATAGTGAAGTCGAAAAACTCCGCAGGAGATGGAGGGGTCGGATTTATGCCACTACCTATTCGGCGTATGCCAGAGGGGTGTTGATATGGGTAAGGCACGGGGTCCCCTTTGACCACATCAATACCAAAATCGACATCGAGGGCAGATACGTTCTGGTGACCAGGAGATTGTCGGGGAGGGAGGTGACATTAGGGAGTGTGTATGCGCTCAACACTGAACAGGTGATGTTCCTTGGTACCCTTTCGGCTCAAATGGCTGGCTGTGCGGGAGGTAGCTTAGTGATCGGAGGTGATTTTAACTGTGTTGTGGACATTACAGCGGACCGCTCACACCCGCCTCTCCCGGGAGCACAGACTAATCGAGTTGCAGCAGGATTCAGGGGTTGGATAGAACAATGGGGTTTAGATGATGTTTGGAGGGTACAGCACGCTGAGGACAGGGAGTGCATACTAGATTGGACACCTTTTTGAGCACACCAGACTTTAATGTATCAGTAAAGTATACAGAATATCTGGGACGGACCCTGTCGGACCACAGTCCTTTATTAATGACATATCAACCACTAGGGAGACGTCCACCCGATTCCATTGTGGAGATTGAATCCCTTGTTGTTGGAAGACGCGCCCTTCCGTGAGTCATTGGGGACCCTTATTGATACCTTTTTCCCGATAAATGCCAATTCAACATCCTCGCTGTTGGTGGAATGGGAGGCATTTAAGGTGGTGGTAAGGGGACATTGCTTGGGCCAGTCGATTGGTGCACAGCGGGAAATTAGGCAGGAGCTCTTAGACCTGGAGTCCAAGATCCTTCAGTTAGACAATATGCAGGGGAGGGATGATACCTCAGCGGTGCAACTCAAAGAAACCCAGGCGTGTTATAATGATACACTAGAGAGGTTGAGATGCCACAGTCATAGGGATTACCTAGACAAAATGCAGAGGGAGGAGGGGAAGGCTGGCCGCTTGTTGGCATGGTTGATCAGACCGGAGAGCAGGGGGTCACCCATCACGCAAATACAGACAGACGCCGGAGAACGGGTGTATGACCCAGATGCTATCAATGACCTGTTCTGTAGGTACTATGAATGGCTGTATGCCGCACCTGCACTGGCTTCCCGCGCTAGCATTAGAGACTTCCTGGAAGCCTTACCATTCCGGACATTGGAGGAACAAGAGCAAGAGGAATTAGGAGGACCAGTGACCCTGCGAGAAGTCAGAGTTGTGATAGCAGATATGGCAATTGGGAAAACACCGGGGCCGGACGGCCTCCCGGCAGATTTTTACGCCCGATACGTGGACCAATTGGCGCCACGTTTAGTGACCATGTATGCAGAATCCCTCCATCTCGGGGGTGGGCTCCCTGAATCTACCCCGAGCGCATTGGTGATCCCTCTCCCCAAGACTAAGGAGACCGGAGCACCAGTCACAGAGTACAGACCTTTATCCTTGCTCAATTTGGACTCTTAAGATTCTTAGCAAAATACTGGCACTCAGACTGCTCCCACATATGCAATCCATTATACACGCAGACCAAAATGGATTTATCCCCTCCCATAACACCTCATATAATTTGCGCAGGCTGTTCTCTGTCCTCCTCCACGAAGAGAGGAACTCCGCGCCTGCAGCAGCGGTACTCTCGGTCGACCTAGAGAAAGCCTTTGATACGGTCGGCTGGGACTATCTTTTTGAGGTGATGATACGGCTGGGCTTAGGAGAAGGTTGGGTGAAATGGGTACAACTTCTTTACTCTTCCCCGACGGCAAGGGTTCGGACGGGAAAAACAGTGTCCTCCCAGTACTCCATACTGCGTGGAACCCGACAAGGGTGCCCCCTCTCGCCTTTATTATTTGCTCTAGCGATTGAACCCCTGGCGAAACTGTTTCGAGAGGGTGGGGAGGACATGGGACTTAGACTAGATGGACGGCTACACACCATCTCCCTATATGCTGACGATCTGCTGGTGTACCTGAAGTCTGACGTGTCAGGTACCATAGCGGCTCTTACACTCTTGGAGCGCTTTGAATCCCTATCAGGCTTGAGGGTTAATAAGAAGAAAACCTACCTCTTCCCATTGGTGGGACCGACGCCTAGACCAGAGAGGCTCCCGGCAGACATTAGCTGGGCCCCGCATTCATTTAAATACCTTGGTATACAAGTCTTTCACACCACGGAAGACCTGAAAGAAGGGAACTTGGGCAAAGCCATGCGGTCACTCCGAAGCTGTGTGTCTTTCTGGGGCACTTTGCAGCTGCCCATCCTCGCCCGGGTTTCGTTGACTAAAATGGTAATACTGCCCCGGTTATTGTTTTTTTTTGTGAATCTGCCAGTCCTGATGCCTCGTGGATGGTTTTGACCTCTGTACAATGTGGAAAATGCTCCCTCGTGACCTATATACTTACTATTACACATGCATAAGTCATGAAATGGAATGGCTCGTACATCAATTGCTAAACATGACAGACAAAAACAAGGAAAGCCTGTTTGGACATCATTTAATTACATTTATTATATTCCAATATCAAAAACTCTTTTTCTTTTATATGAGTATATTTTATGTACTTTTTATGTAAAACTTTTTTTATGACAATTGTCTTGAAAATGTATAATGGACATATGAACAATGAAGTTACAACACCCTATACCATACACAAAATATTAAACAATTCCCCTGAATGCAAAACAGAAAATGGGAAAAGAACACCAATGTCATACATACTAAATTACATTCATACACTTACAACCACATACATACCTCATTCAAAAAAAACATAACTATCTGGAGACTGATAGTTGATCACTGTTGCTAAGACCTGGCAGTTTACATCTTAGATTTTCTGGTCATAGAGACTTTATAATTTCTTTCAGTCTCCAGATAGTTATGTTTTTTTGAATGAGGTATGTATGTGGTTGTAAGTGTATGAATGTAATTTAGTATGTATGACATTGGTGTTCTTTTCCCATTTTCTGTTTTGCATTCAGGGGAATTGTAAGAGGATAGAGTTCTAGGTGGTACTGAATGCTGCAGTGAGACTGGCACTTCAACTACAAAGCTCTATCACAGAGGGGTTGCAGGAGCTCCATTGGTTACCAGTTGGTAAACGGATTCTTTTTAAAGTTTTAACTATTGTGTACAGGGCCTATTATTCGACTAGTCCCAAATTCCTCCCTGATCGTACTGTTCCCTACCGGCCACCAAGAACATGGAGATCTGCCTGTAATAATCTTCTAGCTATCCCGAAGTTCAGGTTACAAACTGGGAGGTGGCAAATCTATATATCACAAACTGTAAGAGACAAGGGACTGAGCCTCCTCTGACTCCCTTACCACAATACTAATCTCACCCAACAGAGAAGGACTACAAAAGGAAAAATGGGTTCCCCAACATTGGAGAACAAAAAGGTGCTGTACTTCATACAGCCACCAGCGTGCGTATAATATACAACGCCTCAACAGAGACAACAAATAAGAGAGAGAAAGACAACAAATGTCTTAATACTGCCCTCACACACTTTGCAGTGTCATGCTTCATCATAGGGCCGCATCTTACATCCAGGTGCAGACCAACACCCTGGATGGAGCGCAGAAATTTTTTAAAGCAGAATAGTGGTGAGGGTAGAATGTATCTGCGCTACTTGGTCCCTTTTTCTGAAGGGAACAGTTTTCCTTTAAGTTGTGTGTCCCTTTATGTGGTTTGTTTGTTCCTTTTTATTCATTCTACCCTCACCACTATTCTGCTTTAAAAAATTTCTGCGCTCCATCCAGGGTGTTGGTCTGCATTTGTTGTCTTTCCTCTCTCTTATTTGTTGTCTCTGTTGAGGCGTTGTATATTATACGCACGCTGGTGGCTGTATGAAGTACAGCACCTTTTTGTTCTCCAATGTTGGGGAACCCATTTTTCCTTTTGTAGTCCTTCTCTGTTAGGTGGCAAATCTATATCTGTTCTCGGGGGGGGAGGCATGGAACAATCTTCCGCTCACTCTAAGGCAAGCTGCCTACCATGCTAATTTCAGAAAGCTTCTAAAAACATGGCTCTTCACTCAATCTTAAGTGTTTATTTTTTAGAAGGACAGGTTTTTTTCTTTTGTGTCAGTGCTGTTAGCGCTAAGGATGGTTATTGCGCTTTACAAATGCCAAGTTCATTCATTTTGAGGCATTCTAGTGAAGCGTCCCTGGTTTCCCCTGAAGATGTGGTGGATTTGCATGTTACCAGTCTACGAGTGGATGGTAAGGTTAGGAGCTCTGAGAAGATGAGAGGGTGTGGCTTAACGGCGAGGGCAGCCACCTTTAAAGCTGGGGAACCAGGTATGAGTATTGCAGGAGGCTCAAACATCCTGTGATTCTGGGCAAATCACTAAACCTCCCCGTGCCTCAAAATGAATGTGTTGGTCTGTAATGCAACTGGTGCGCATGTAAAGTGCTCCGATACCTTCGGGTCGAGTTTGCCCTATATAAAACTGCAAAAAATAAGAAGGTTCCTGAGTGCCTTAAGGTAGTTATTGATGACAGAAGAGGAAGGGTTGGGGGGATTAGTCATGTGACTTTGGTGGTTGGGAGTGTCCGATTTGAGTGACTCTTTGAATGTCCTTTGTAAGAAAGCGTTTGAATCACTTAAGGGCATGTTCTAACATGTTTTCGAAAGACTCGATGCAGTCTTTAATGTGGTGGTAGACTATATCGAGGGCAGCTGAGAGGGTGAGGATGATCAAAAGGCAGAGTAATTCTTGATCTACAAGATCATCTCAGACATTTTTTTTGATAACTTTGATTAGTAACCTCCTCATCTAAGAAATCTTTGCACTCGCTGTGAAACAAATCACTGCTGTATTTCCTTTTTTAAGTTCCTTTCTAATTTACTCTTGTTTATATTCCTTCTCGATCAATATTCATCTTATTACTTTTGTTTTCATAAATCTTTTATGTCCTGTTTTTGTAGATTTCCTTTTAGATTATCATTGATGCAGGATCTTTTGTCTGTAAATTGCAGTAGGGATTGTAAGGGTTATTGGGTAGTTGGTCGTATTGTAGTTATATGATTTGGAGGTAAGGCTGTCTTGCAGTGATTTTAACAAAAACTAACATATTGTCAAGACCGGTTCTCAATAGTACTATTGGGCATCGGTGTGCCTTCCGAGGCAGTCACCAGTTACAGCCAGGTCGCTGCTTTGCCACAGGACATTCTTGTGTTTTCTGATGCAATTGTGTGCTGCTGTTGGGGTCTCGGCTGTATTGGAGAGTTCGTACTTGTCTTCTAGCATGGCCCCAAACTGCGATCAATAGCTCAAGGTATCTCTGTGGTTAGTCTTTGCGTCCTCTGATGCTCCACTCACCTGATCTGAAAGAACCATCATTTTCCCCAACAGTTGGTTCGTCTGGTGTTGCTGTGCTGTGCTACAGCTTGTTCTCAGACCTGGAGTCTTTTTCCTACCTCATGTGAGTTGCTTTTAATGTGGTGTTCGGACTGTGGTTGGTCGGACCTAAATACAAATATGAACATCTTATTCCGTTAGAATCCATGTCTAGCTATAATTTGGGATAAGGTAAGTCAGTTCATAGGTTAGTATTGTTTTTCCCTAACCATCATGGATAGAAATCACTTCCTGTTTTCCTTTTCCTTTTTGTTGCAGGCAGGAAAATTCCATCACATAAAAGGAGTTTTATGGAACTGTTGGTTGCATCTCGTTTTGGTCCTGCAGCTTATCTGGATGCTGAATTGTTCTATTCTCTGGTCTTCTGTTATTGATCTGTCTGCTGCCATAGGGTTTTCTTTTATTTATTTACTTATTTATGTATCTATTTTTTGGGGGAGGGAATCCAGGTTCCTTCCCTTAAGATACTGAGTTTTTTTTCAGTCTGCTTCCTGACCACTACCATTTTTGTTCAAACCTCGATCCGAAGGATGTAATAGGAAGCAGCAGGCCTTATCTCCGTGTCATAAAAAGATTTTGCGTTGCCTAGAAATCCAGCTCATGACACACATTGAGATTAACAAGCGCCAACATATATAAAGCCCTATTAGATCTCCTATTTACGTCAGCTATAAAGATGATACTAAACAACTGGAAGGATACGCATAAGACCTCATTTAAAGGGTGGATGAACTGGGTTATCCATCTTAGGGGTGCAGATAATATTGCTCTGCAGAATTCTCCTTGGAAATCCTCGACCAGAGATATGTGGAATTCTCTAGACATCTATTTCAATTCACATAAACCCCCGTGATTACTCATGGATTTACAGATTATGGGTAATAATACGGAACGGTCCTTTTTAGTTCTCCTCCCAATCACAGTATAAGTCGTTTTTGTAGATGCACACTTATTGTCTGATGTTTTTGGTCATAATTTCCAGATATTGCAGTAGGCCTCTTCATTGTTTCATTGTTTTATTGTTTATATTAACCATTTTAGTTACTTATCATAGGTTCTTTTTCTTTATTAGGTTTCTCTCTTCTTTCTTTCTCCTTTTTTCTTTCTTTTCTTTTGTGTATTTCTAGCGCATTTTTTTTTTGCTTATATATTGTTTAGAATAATAATTTGTGTGGCATATCGTCAATGTTATGCTTTGTTCAAATGTAACATTGTATCAAGAGTACGGTTGATATATTTTACCAAACAGGTTTTATTTTGGTTTACTATGGAAAATCTAATGAAGTATTTGAAATAAAAAATAAAAAAAAGCGCCAACATAGTTAGTACTATTAAGGGGCGTTGCATAATACATCTCCTCCGTCCTACCAAAGCAAGTGGCATTTGCAGTGAAGACTGCCCATGTGTTCAAGTCTGGCAAAGAGGTCTGGAATCCTCTAGCTATACTGAGAGAAGAACTCTGAGGTGGGAGCTGCAGCTGTTGGGAGAAAAGTGGTACCATAAACTAAACTGCTTGCTTCATCGCTGCAGTGTTGTCCTTGCATCATAACACCAGCCCCTTGAGCCATTGTCTGGAGAGAGTTGGAAAAAGTTACAGTTAGTTAGAGGGCAGTTGTAAGTTAGGTCTTTTGTAGAATGATAGAGAGACCAGAGATCACTGATGTAGTTTGCAATCCTACATTTACATCCACACTCCATCTTTATTTATTCATTTATGCATTCTAAGAAACTGGATGGTTTCTAGAGCTCTCTACAGTAGGTTAGCAATCTTGACTTGGTAGAGTTCCTGGATGGAACTTTACTTGGCAGTGATGTCAGCGTTGACATAGTATAAAAGGGTAAGCATGAGTTGGACATCTTTGCAGTGACTCTCATAGACCCGTGGTACTGTGGGTGCTGTGTTCATCCTGGATTTTCTGAATATGTTTTCACAGTAATGAGTGATAATTGAGTACCTAGTCATGGCCTCTTGTTTCCTAGAAGACCTCGGGGCACGCTGTCTTGCTTTTAGGGTGTTACCCCTATTTCACGCCACACACCTTACAAGCTGATGCGTCACACACTGTAGAGAAACCTCTCGGTACAAATTATTTTCCAGTAAACTCTCGGCCTGTTAAAGGAATTCCAAATCCTTTGGGGTTTTGCTGCACTTGACGTTGGATTACGTGGTGGAGGAGCGGTTCAACAAATCATCGCTACTATTAATGATGATCTACAAATCCCAATGAAAGCAGCTTCACTGGTAGCCAATTTGAAAACATCCGGTACTGTAAGTGCCATACCTGAACATCAATTGAGATTAAAAACATGGCTAATTTAACCGCTCACAATTCTTTATGATGGCTTGTGACCTGATATAATTTAAATGAATTCTGGATCTGTAATGAGATTTTGTCATGTATGGAACTTCATCACAAACTTCTCGAGGCTTCATACAACATAGATGTAATTCAGACAGGAATCTCTGGTAGATGACCTCTGTATCAAAATTCTTGTCTTCATTTGATCCTTGAGGTCGCTGCTGGTAAGTAGAATGTCCTTTTCAATTTTAGTTTAAAACATGAAATTGAATTCTCTGTTTCGGGAGACATTGGATGAAAACATGTTCGAAAATAATCAAGGTGCCAAATAGACCATGCGCAAGGGCAGCTCTGAAGGTCTAGAAATCAAATTACACGTTGATTGAAAGAGAGAGTATTTCCATCTTCTTTTAACAAATTGATTGAAAGAGAGTTTTCCGTCTCCTCTTAACAGATTGATTGAAAGAGTGTTATTTTAATCTTTTGACAGACACAAAGACTAAAATGAGCGGGGTACGCTTTGCTTCAGCACAAACTGATGAGGCCCATAACCATGTCCACTTCGAAGAGAAGCTCCATGACTCTGTTGTCATGGTCACTCAGGACGATGATGGAAACTTCTTGGTGAAGGTAAGAATTTTAAGATAACAGAGGACTAGAGCACCAGAAATGTGAAATTCAGTTATTTTGTCGGGTTAACATAGCGTCCATTGCGTTGCCAAGTACATGGCAGTTGGGGAAACTAAACATACCGGTAAGCAAATCAGCCATCATATCTGACAAAGTGTAGACTCTCAGTCGTAATTGATTTCACAGTGATAATTGAGAAACACATTAATGCAATGATGCCAACATCCCAATATTTCCTTAAGCTCCTGAGTTGGTAAAATATGAAGTGGCTCATTTCAGGTTTTGAGGCGAACACAGAGGATGGAATGACCTCTTCTCCTTTTCCCTCCTTACTCATGAGTTCTCAGGCACCCCAATTTACAAGAATGACTGCATCTTCTTTTCTCCGCTAGTTCATGAGTTCTCAGGCAGCCCAATGTGTAAGGGTGGGGGGGTGATCTGTGGGACAGCGTGCATTAATGAGGACCAAGACATTCCTGGTGGAATTTGGCACGTTAATATATCTGAACTCTCCAACATTACCCAAGGATGTTTTGCAGGGGCCTTTTTGAGTGTGAGTGGGACATGTCTCACTTTTTTAGTTCACTGCTGCTCTTGAGCACGTTCAGAGAGAGACCTGGTTCTGGTTCCTCAGTAAATGCGAAGTATCGAGGAGTTTTACTGTTCTCAGCAAATAGATTCATGACCATGTTCCACAGCAGGCAGTGAATGAGCATCCTGCAATGGGGCTCCTGGTTTCACTCTGATCCGACTCTAAACTTTCTAGAGCCATGCTGAGGTTTGGTGGTGTTAAACTGTGATTTTGTAAATCCTTTGGAACTCTTCCCCATTCACTGCTGCAGGTGGTTATATCAAATATTGAACTTGCATATTGAGATGTATATTTACTGACCTCTCGCAGACCTTACTTTCATGCTAGCTTTGTACTATACTTATATGTCTTTGGACATATAAATCTGTAGGTCTTCGAACTCAACACCTTCTGTGTGCTGGTCTAAACGTCTTTCATGTGACTCAGTTCAGAGTCCCTTTTTGTGGCCTCTGTAGGTCCCAAAAACCTAATCTTGTCTGTCTGCTTTTAGATTCTCGGTTTGGGGATAAAGGGTTTTTTTTATCAGAAAGCTCCTCTCCTCTAGCCCTCCATACTCCACCCTGGTGCTGTTTCCGTCAGTTTGTGGGTGCTAGAGACATTGCACTCCTAAGTGTCCTTGAGAGCCTCCATTGGATGTTCTCTGAACCACTGACCGTCGTCCCATTTACTCGTCCCTTTGACGCATTCCTTCCATGGATTCATTCCTTTTTAGGTCTCGCCTGAGCCAGCGCATGCGCTGCTCTGCGAGACATTTAGTAAGTGGGGTTTTCAAAGTGCTACCACACGCTTTTGCTGGCCTAGCGCTTGCGGTTACGCGCGCGTGCACGCGCGCAGCTGCCAGCTTTCAGTGCCCGAGGCACCATCTGGAGCGCGATCACTTTCACTTCTGCTGCGCGCGCACCACTCGCGTGCTTTTTTAAAATGTTCTTTTAGCGCGCGCGCACGCACACAACTCCCGGGCTTGTTTCACTTGCCTTGTCCTCGTTCACCCTTCGTTTTCGTCGTTTGTCTTTGTCCCCTACCGCATTCCACTTACCTCTGTCTCCCATGTTGTGTTGTTTTCCAGTCATGCTCCTTCCTTTGCCTATCCTTCCTGCTTTTTCCCACTTCGCTCTCTCGTTCTAGATGATTTTGTGGGCTATGCATCATATGGTAGGCGTTAAGTGTGTAAATTGCAGGCAGTTTTTAATTGTCGCAGTAAAAGTTGTCTAGCGCTCCATGTTTCCCAAGGAGAATCTTTTTGTTTAATAGGAAAAGTGATCACTTTTCTAGTTCTGTGATTAAAAATATAAATGTGTTGTGGGTTGGCTTCCAAGGTGACCTCGTGCCCTTATACGAGTCATCAAGCATTGTTTTTCTCTAGAAGCGGTGGGAGAGGCTTCCGCTGATTGGGGGTTCCTATTTTTCAGGGTGTCAGGTTTCTAGGGGTTACTGCACATGAATGTTTAAGGCAACAGTAAACTCTCTTCGAAGTTGTACTTCGGGTTACTAAATAACAGAACCCATGTATTTGTAAAACACATGTTCACTCCTGGAGTCTCTTGGAATTGATAACGTGTTTGCTGTTGTTTAAACCTTTGGTACTGATTTGGCGACCTTGCAAGGATAAATGGTAGGTACTGTGGGCCCGCTGGGATCGAACCGTGGCAATGCAGACAGACAGACTGACGTATGGAACTGGCGTTTGTTACACTGGAAGGTCCTGTCTTCAGTCAGCTGTCTTTGGGCTGCTTCTGTTACTAACTCAAAACCTGCGAGTCAGACACTACAGTACTGTGAAAGAGAAAAGCAAGTTAATTGATTTCGAAATTAATAACCAAAAATCCTCCAAGTCAGCCTGATTCTCTGTAAAATATCCTGAATCCTTCCTGGCCCAGAGCTCCTGTGAATGTTCAGCGCTCCGTCGCATTCAAAGGCATGCACATACATACATACATACATACATACGGATAAATACGAGAGAGCCACCTGGGAACACTCCAGCGCTCATACACGCACCACCAGATCTCACATTAGTGAATGCAGCACAGAAGGTTGTGTTGCGGTTAAACTGGCTTTGAGTCGCCAGTGTTGACCTTGAATTTATAATTTTATTATTCTTTCAAAATAAGAACAAAGTTATAATCTGGTGCCAGTCTATACTGTGTCTGAGCACAGTGGAAAACCAAACGTTGCTGACTATTGACATATCACTCCGATTTAAATTTTGAGTCAATACCATGATGTCCAAACCAAGGCATACTCACCGCTCTCTTGACTTTTTTTGTTTTACATGCCCTTGACGTACAGGTTTGGTGTTAAGATTTGTAACAGTTTTGACAATCACATTTGACAGCTCTCCTCTTGCATTAAGGCAACATTTCATACATTTAGGGGCAATCAGGCAAGATGGTGGTGTGTATCCTACGCAGCTGACTGGTAACGCATTTCTCTAGACCCAGCACTGATGCACACGGGATAAAGTGTTCTTTGCACATGTTGGGAACTTGCACAGATAGCAATTTGGTGAACGCATATTTGATTTGCCCCTTTGCATATTTGAAGGTACCTTGTCGCATACCTGGATGCTTAGTGTGACGTACAACAGCACACAATTCACAGCCACAAAATTCGACACCACCCAACTTAATTACACTCCACATAGTACCACTCAACGCAACATGGTTCAACTTTAGATAATTACACTCTACTCAATACCGCATTAATACACCCCACATAAAACCACTCTATGCCACATAGCAACAAATACACATAAATACATTCCACACCCTGCCACATAATTCCACCCAGCATAATTTCACTCAACACCACACAGTTCCACGCCACACAATTCAACTCCACACATTTCCATTCTACACCACATAATTCAACAACAAACCACATAATTCAACTCAACACAATTACACAACAAACCACATACATCCAATCCACACCACAGAATTCCACATCATACCACAAAATTCAACAGCACACCACATAATTAAACTATAATTAAACTCCACTACATACCACTCCACAACACAAAATACCAATCCACATATTTACACTCCATGACACACAATCCCACTCCACATAATTCCAGTACACTCAATACCACATAATTACTATCCACATAATTCCACTGCACACCATGCCACATAATTCCACTACGCAACCCCACTCCACACCACACTATTCCATGCCACACTATTCCACAACTAACAATTACAATCCAACCCACATATTCCACTCCACACCACATAGATCCACTCCACTGGTAAATACATTGTCATTTACAACACCAACAGCTCTAACTCTAACAAAAGCGAGACCTATTGGCTTTGCCAATGCTTGTTCCCATTGGGTCAAGGCCTTTTCTACGGAGCCCTGTGCTTCTGTCACTCAACACCTGTCCTGGGAATTGATGCCTGAGATGCCTCCTGCATCTCATGAGTTTGGAGGCTGGCGTTGTAGCATTTGCCCAAAACAAAGCTACTATGGTGAGTAGTGGAGTTCGTTTGGCAAATACTTCATCAACATCAGGTCTACAAATATGCTGAGGACAAAGTATTAGCTCATGGCTAAAAGGACGAGAGTCCCATTTCAATGGATTGTATTTGGGGACAGCCAAATTGCATACCTGTGGCTCTTATATAGATCCGTAGAGCACAGCAGCATTTTCTTATTCTTGTTAATAAGTTTTTCTTGAATTAATGCATGGAGACATTTACACTTCAGCTGAGCTCCCATGGATGTGCCTCATCCATGTGGTATCGGCTGAAGTGATCAGCTGTGTATTTTTTTGCTAATAGTGAAAGCTGGTATGGCAAGATTTTAGTTGCGTCTTCTGTCATTTTATGTTTTCGTGTGTTCTGTTGCATGGTGAATTTATTTTCACCATGACCAAAGTCCACGGTTATGTAACTATAGTGCTAGGACGTCAGTAGGAAAACTCACTACAAATGTTTGCTGTGTTGCCCATCTGTTGGCTAGCAGGACAAGGAGCGCTCCGGTGTGTAGGGTGTATCCAGAGATTGCGGACCATTTGGCGATGATTTGCAGCTCGTCAAGGGTTGAAATGGGAGGGTTCAATATGGACATTGCACCAAATTAGAGTAAATCTTCGCCAGAAGAATATTTCAGTAATGCAAACTGGATTTAGAGTGGAAACAAAGCCGATGATGGCATTCCATGCATGATGTTGGCTGAGCTGATCCAACATATGAATGACACTCAAATGAAGCAATGACAGAAGGGTGTGCTGATCCAAAGACTTTTACAGATTATTATTAATTTAAGTATTATTTTTAGTGATTACATCTTGATTATATAAGGTTTGTATACAGCTAAAAAAAAGCGGTCTCTAGGCCAGACCTAAAAATGCGGCTAGCTATAGCAGTTCTAAAATAAGCGTGGACGCCCTGCGGAGCAGGAAAGTCCATCTTTGTGATGGTTTTTCAATAAAATGCAATTAAGAAAGCAGCACTTTAGCAGTGGGAAGCGCCCACCTTGAACATTGACGCAAGCCCTCACAATTGGACTCGCAATTGAATTACTCGTTCCTTTTGTGTACCGACACCTGCATGTGTACAGGTCAATAGCTGAGCCCTGTGAATAATACTATTTAAATATAGACCACACGTGGACACACTGCAAACAAGGAAATATTGACTTAGCCAGGCGTTCCTTTCTCTGAGCGGATATTTGTGTTTTGTTATTTTTAATCTGCCAACTCTTTGTCTCCTTACAATCTGGCATTG